>CM042383.1:26921406-26933906 GCA_023634145.1 Thymallus thymallus | reverse complement strand
CCCAACTTTGAACAAAATTACAGAGCAACATATTGAATCAGCAACAGGTAAAATGTAAAGAGGAGCTAATAATTGAATGGAGAAAGCTGATCCGAGAGCAGCACTGCCTTTCAGTCGATCCTATCAGTAACGATACATGCCTCAACGACGCACTTTACTTTCTCTCTGCGTGGTGTTTTGGGAAACACATGTTACATCTTCCGCCGTTAGGAAAGATGCATCGTTAAAACACTCTTAAGCCTAAATTCCCTCACTATCGGGAAACCGGGCCCAGATCAATAAATCAGTTAATACAAAGATGGATGAAGGAAGGACAAAATGGGGGGAAAAAAATGTAATTCAATTTATTGGAGACAACAAGAAATTATGATAATGACATACAAGCAATACTGAAGTGCTGGTTCAAAGATACGAAGCTTCTCTTCTCATACTTTCGGGTTCCCGAGGGGCGCAGCGGTCTAAGGCACTGCATCTCAGTACAAGAGGCGTCACTACAGTACCTGGTTTGAATCCAGGCTGTGTCACATCCGGCCGTGATTGGTGATTGGGAGTCCCATAGGGCGTCGCACAATTGGCCCGGCGTCGTCCAGGTTTGGCTGGGGTAGGTCGTCATTTTAAATAAGAATTTCTTCTTAACTGACTTGCCTAGTTAAATAAAGGAAATACCTACTCCCTCCCCCAAAATCCTCATTCACTCAATATAATTGAAATCTTTCTGCTAAAATAGTTCACATGCACACAGTTCTGAACTGTTCTCATGCTATTTTCTAATATTTGGTGGAGGATGAGATCAAAGTATGATGGAAATTGTTTTAAGAAGGTCATACCAAGGATAATTTTGCTATTTGCTAAAGGGGTTGTTCCCTTTGTTCTGAAGTGTCTATCCTATATCTGAGAGATCAGGAAACATACATTATTTTTTTATTTTTTTTATTTTTTACATGTATTTAACCTATTATGTTTTACTAAACAGTCTCCATGTACTATATATACAAAAGTATGTGGACCCCTTTAAATGAGTGGATTTGGCTATTTCAGCCCCACCCGTTGCTGACAAGTGTATTAAATCAAGCACACCGCCATGCTATCTCCATAGACAAACTTTGGCAGTAGAATGGCCTTACTGAGGAGCTCAGTGACTTTCAATGTGGCACCATCATAGGATGCCACCTTTCCAACAAGTCAGTTCATCAAATTTCTGCACCGCTAGAGCTGCCCCGGTCATCTGTAAGTGATGTTATTGTGAAGCTGGAGTGGTGTAAAGCTCGCCGCCATTGGACTCTGCGCATCGGAAATGCGTTCTCTGGAGTGGTGAATCACACTTCACCATCTGGCAGTCCGACAGACAAATCTGGGTTTGGCAGATGCCAGGAGCATGCTACCTGCGCCAATGCATAGTGTCAACTCTAAAGTTTGGTAATCGCCCAACATCAGTGCCCGACATCACTAATGCTCTTGTGGCTGAATGGAAGCAAGTCCCTGCAGCAATGTTCCAACATCTAGCGGAAAGCTTTCCCAGAAGAGTGGAGGCTGTTATAGCAGCAAATTAATACCCATGATTTTGGAATGCGATGTTCGACAAGCAGGTGTTCTCATACTTTTGGTCATGTAGTGTACGACCATTCATTTTTTTCGACTGGTACCGGGGGCCCTTCAGACGAGTCTTGTGAGGCCTGTGGGCATCCTAGAGCAAAACAACCCACATGTATGTGTTCTTGAGAGTCTCACCTTGGCACAGTTAGTGTGTAGCCCAACGGACGCTACAGACAGAAGTTGGCAGATCGGCCGTACCGACTTCAGACCAGTCCCCAAAACGGAGAACACCATCTTGTTCGGGAGAGTCTCATATTTCCAGTGGCGACCCGTCATTCAGGGCAGGTTTTGAGACCCACATTTAGGCATTAATACGTGTCACATATCAGTTTGCAAACAATGTAAGATTTACATGCTAAAATTGCCACTGCATATTACCATAGAGGGGTCATAATAGTTTGTAGGCCAAGCCTATATCTAGTTTAAACTGATGGATTTTAATGGGGATTTTCTTATTATGCTAATTTGAATTTGACGGGGGGCGTCGACCTTTTAACAACCTGTGATTTAAACTTAAAACATGTACTATATGTTACCAATTGCTACAACTTTAAAAAAAATCTCTAAGGAACTCATTATTATTATTATTTTAAACTCATCTGATTTAGTACGGCTGCGCAGAGATTCAGAGGCCTGTAGGCTTCTAAAACCAGGGATCCATAAAGAACAAGTTTAACATAATTACAAATTACAACACACTAAAGCCATTTTGATAGTGCAAGTTGCATGTAACTTAAGAGCATTACAATGATCATACCAGATGCATCTTTATTTACCAGACAACTTTTTAAGAGTGCTTCCCTAACTAACATATAGAAAACCAGTGGCGTAGGCAGAAATCCGTTGATGGCAGGGCCAGCATAAATGAAGGTCGGCCGAAATTTGGCCACACAAATCATCATTAAATGATTAGAAAAGCATAGCCTACCCTATACCTTACTGTAATCGATTGCATACAACAAACCATCTAATGTGCAATTTCGCATTACAGACCAAATAGTCTTGTAGCCCTATGTAAAATCCATGTCATTTAACATGCAACTCACGTAGACCTACACATAATAAACCATTGGCCTATAGTAAATAGACTATGAGACTAGAACATACAGTAATTCCCTGATATAACAGTAATCACAGTAGGCAGCCTAGAACAGTAGTCACCAACCTTTTCTTAGTCAAGATCACTTTATTAGTCAAAATGCAAGCTGAGTACAATTCTCTGCGTGGCCAAACACGACTCCAACACCATCATTAAGTTTGCTGACGGCACAACAGTGGTAGGCCTGATCACCGACAACGATGAGACAGCCTATAGGGAGGAGGTCAGAGACCTGGCAGTGTGGTGCCAGGATAACAACCTCTCCCTCAATGTGAGCGAGACAAAGGAGCTGATCGTGGACTACAGGAAAAGGAGGACTGAACACGCCCCCATTAACATCTAAGGGGCTGTAGTGGAACGGGTCGAGAGTTTCAAGTTCCTTGGTGTCCACATCACCAACAAACTATCATGGTCCAAACACACCAAGACAGTCGTGAAGAGGGCACGACAACACCTTTTCCCCCTCAGGACACTGAAAAATGTGTCTTGGGTCCCCAGATCCACAAAAAGTTGTGTTTTTCTCCAGTAAATAATCAAGCATAATCCAAGTTTGTTACATAGGTCTAAATGAAATAGATTTTATGTACAGCACTAGATTTCATATAAGATGTCGTTGAGTTGCCTGAAAGGCATCTGCCAAATGTATTATTATTATTATTATTATTATTATTATTGTAAATATACACTTATTTGTTTATTAGGTACACCACCCCTTTCATGAAAATGGTTCACTCCTGAGTCACATGGCCGTGGCTTGCTATATAAAGCAGGCAGACAGGCATCAAGGCATTCAGTTACTGTTCGATTGAACATTAGAATGGGCAACACGAGTGACCTATGCTACTTTGAGCATAGTGTGATCGTCGGTGCCAGGCGCGCCGGATCCAGTATCTCAGAAGCAGTGGCCTCCTGGGCTTTTCACGCACGACAGTGTCTAGGGTTTACAGAGAATGGTGCGACAAACAAAAAGCATCAGTCAGCGGCAGTCCTGTGGGTGAAAACATCTAGTTGATGAGAGAGTTCAAAGGAAAATGGTAAAAATTGTGCAAGCTAACAGGCGGATCACAAACAGACAAATAACGGCGCAGTACAACAGTGGTGGGCAGAACGACATCTCAGAAATGCACAACTCGTCAGTCCTTGTCACGGATGGGCTATTGCAGCAGACAACCACACTGGGCTCAACTCCTATCAGCTAAAAACAAGAAGAAGCAGCTCCAGTTGGTAGGCGATCACCAAGACTGGACTATTGAGGAGTGGAGAAACATCGCCTGGTCTGATGAATCCTGGTTCCTGTTGCGTCATGCTGATGGCAGAGTCAGGATTTGACGTAAGCAACATTAGTCCATGGCCTCATTCTGCCTGGTGTCAACGGTACAGGCTAGTGGCGGGGCTGTAATGGTGTGGGGTATGTTTTCCTTGCACACGTTAGGTCCTTTGATACCAACTGAGCAATGTTTTCATACCCTGAAGAATTCAGGCTGTTCTGGAGGCAAGGGGAGGTCCGTCCCGATACTTAATAAACTGGCCACTGAGTGTATATCCTTTTCATTTTCCCACCCCCTCCCGATTGCTTGCTATGAATTCTATCTGATAGTTTATGCATGTGTTGGCCAGTGCTTGACATGGACTGAAATAGGTGCCGGGGTACTCAATACTTTTGAGCTAATATTCTATAGGAGGTGCAGGAACTCAAGCAGAAGAAAATGTGAGGTGCTGGTACTCAATACTGTGAGCTCCTGCCCAAGTCAAGTACGTGCTTAGGTAAAAAGACAAATAATGTCCCGTTTGGAACACTGACAAGTAGAGCATAATTTTTTGCTTAATCCATGCCTACGCCCCTGGAGAGAATGTTAGCTAAGTGTATAGTTATACCATGTGTCAATAGTGATAGGATCAAAAGAAAAGCAGGGCTTCTCTCGGATCAGTTTTCTCCATTCAAATCTTACCTTAACATTATAATTATTCCACAATACTGATGACGGATCAGCTCCTATAGAGATATTAAGACCAATGGCTAAAAATAGGCTATTAAGGCAGTTTATTATGCTTACCCAATTATAATGCACTAAATCACAGATTAATTTGTCACACATCATGAAACACATTGAGGAAAGATTATAGACAGTAGCCTAGTCGCAAAATAGAACTCAATTGATTGAACATAAAATAGATTGAAATATTATTGAAATAGCCTATATAGGACCATGTAGCCTATACATATTTTAATTCAGTCTTTGGCGTTTTCATTTGAAACATATTTTTTTACCTTCACTTGTCTGTAACAATTGCAAATATTTTAGCAACTTCGTTCTGAATGTATCGGCAGTCACAGTCAGACAGAATCTATGTTTAGCGGAGATATTCTTTGAATAAAGTGACGCAGAAGGGAGAAAAAGATCTAACGATACACTTTGGCTCCTCTACGAGTGGTCTGGGTCACTTTTTAAGAGCCACATTACTAACGAAGTCTCTGGGAAACAGCTTGACTAACTAAAGAAACTGTACATAGTAAGAAGGTTCTGACGATGATCTTAACGAAGGCTATTGGAAAGGAGGCCCTGAACTTTCTCATTAAAAGCCGTTTGAACAAATTATTCGATCAAAAACGTTAACTTTGCCGTGTTGGTTCATTGGAAAGAATTCCAAATAAATCGTTTTTTCGATGTGAACGGTACATGCCTCTTCTCACATCCACATATATATCTCAACGAAATTGTAGTATAGGACAATTTTAACCTGAAGTAGGCCCAAATATTTATGACCAACAATTAGCCTGTGGGTTACATAAAAAGCAGCAATAAACCAATAGGGGAATCAGCATTTTGTAATAACAAACACAAAATTAATTTAACAAAGAAAGTGTCACACAGCCAAACTTAGCCTACATGAAATAACACTGCATTGTTTTAGGTAGACAACCTAAACATATTCTTCAACGAATCTAGCAATTTCAAATGAATCAACTTCAAATTAGTTGTTTACCTAAATCAGATCCATTTAACAACCTTTGGATTTCTATTCACTGGATATTGATTACCAATCGCATCGATAGGACTAAGACGTAAGCCACCCTGTTCAGTATTCTGCCCACAGTCCGTCACTCGTTGCACTCCAAGAGCAATCCTCTGCTATGACGAAAAGCATAAACCGTATAGTAAACATGTGGAAGTTAGTTTATTATACTTCAAACCCCACCAAGACCCAGAGGGCATTTATTGGTAATTTATTGTGTTATAACCAACCTAGCCCTACACACCTACAAACAAATGTATTTCCCCGTTTCTTGGAAATAGACTATGAACAGAATGATTTAACAATATTTTAGAACTGATATACTCATTCGGTGTATTGATCAGCTTCATACACTTCTAAATGTTCGTCATGGTTATTTCCTAAAAAAAACAGCATGCAAGCCTGATCCCTCGTCTATGAAATCTATTTAAGTACCAGCACTACTTATAAGGAGGATGATTTGTGTGGTCCAAAAAAGTACGTTTATTCAGTCTTATTTCTAAGTAACTTGAGTCTCCTATTACAAAACCAATAATGATTTAAAATTATGTTTAATCAGATTTAATATGGATAATATTATTTTTTAAAAACAACAACATTTTTTTACCTTTAAAAATAACAGGTTGATTCTCGTGATTTCTAAAAGCAGTGTATTATTCGCTAGAGAACTTTAAAAAAGTAGCCTAAATAAAATCTATACTAAATATATTCTACTAAAGCTGAAAAAAACTTGAATCAGAAGATCTTTATAAATAAGGATGCCTGTTCATCAAAAGGAATTCAAATATTTGATATAGGCCCAAACATTTATGCATTGCCTAGCTAACTCAGATGCTCAAACTTCTGGTTTACTTTTTCAATCTATTTTCCACACACAAAGGTTTTCCTGACACAACATTAAATTGTTTAGTTCCATCCTACCAGCCAGGCAACACAGGTGACCCGTAAAACTGCTGGAACAGCTGGAAAATCTGATGTCATGATCTCCGGAAATCTTCAACGGCTACCATTTGTTGATATCAAAATGTATGTGTTGTTCAATCGTATATATGAAATGTTTCTAACAACTTCCTTTAAGATTTAATGTTCAATATATTATAACATTAAATTAAAGATTACATATATGTTCAGAAGAGCCATGGTCACAAGAGAGACAAGTGTGCAGCGATCGTGCAATCAAAACTGATCTAATTAATTAAAAGGAATATTTAACTAAAGTCCTTATTGTCAAAGAGACAATCGTACATAGTTGCATCCTGTATGCAGGGGCTCCTATGGGGGGGGGGGGGGTCTGATAGGCCTATAAGTAAAGTCAATTGGAACTGATAGGCCTATATGCATTTGGTTCAGTGTCCATCTGCCACACGTTAAATCACACATCATATTTTACCGTAATTGTTCAAAAATGAAAGATTTTAATGAAAGGTAGGTCTATGTTGCAATACTGTGAACATAAAAATAAAGAGTGGATTGGACATATTTCCGTATCACAGTGCTGTATTGTGGACAGGAAAAAAATAACAAGATTCGATAGCCTCTCAGTACATCACTGAACTAGCACAGAAAACAGTGCCAGAAGACAACTACCCCAAACGTGAAGAAAGTGCAAACGAGCTGGGTCGTATACTGTAGCTACAGGTCCATGGTCTAAAGCTGAATTACAACTTCCACGAAGGGCGCGGGAACACACACACACACACACACACACACACAGTACCCTATAGCGTCTCAGAGCCAATTCCTAGGGTGAAGAAGCGCTGTGCATGCCGAGCTAACCTATTCTCTGGCTATACAACGGTGATTTATTTCCGATAGCAGTCGGTCATCGATAGAGGGAGTATAGGCTAACCCGGGGAGACACGTTCACACATGCATGCTTTTTAGAGGCTGCAACAGTGTGACCAGTAAAGCCTCTAACTATACCCACTTTATTCAGGATTAGGTCGATACGCTTCAATTTATGGTCTATTGCCTGATATTTACTTATACTGTATGATCAAATGGAAATTACATAATATTCACAAAATAATAAAATATTTATTTATTTCCGATTTCATGGAAAAACGACTGTGCTGAATTCTCTGAAATAAGTAACCAGAAAGTATCCATATGTCATATTACACAATGTATTTGTAAATCATGAAAATACTATCTGAAACCGGACGGTTAAAATATATTTCCCAAATACAAACAATTATAAAGCAATTGTTATATTGTATAAACAAGTATTATTATTATGATTATGATGATGATGATGATGATTATTATTATTATTATTATTATTATTATTATTATATAAACTGGGTTATTTTCCATTCTGTCGTGAAAAATGAAAGAAGGTTAGTAGGATGGAATCTTATGGTCACAAGTTAAATACATATCTGAAAACAATAGAAACATGCTTGTTGCACGAGATCAGAACGTATTTATTAAGTCTACGTTCACATGTCCATGCTGTCTTTTGTGCCAAACAAATAGCTCTACATACCAGCCGAGTGAACTTCAGAATGATGGCTGGAGATTAGAGGGAAACGCTTCAGAACAGATGTTCTCCCCTATTTCCTTACCATGCACGGCGTTAGGATCCTAACTTTGTAACCTCTCCATCCCTCCACCCCCTAACAGGGCCAAGCCACGTCATTAATCTCTGTCAATCAATACATTGATCAGGTTTATCACTAAGCGCATAAATGCCAAACCATTCACTCCGTGGGAAAACAAAGTTTATCTAGAAGGGGCACTTGTGTTCAGAGTGAATAAAATTCAGTTGTGCGTATACTGCGTTGAAGTACTCAGAGAGATAGATTGTTACTTTTAAAAACATTGGACTTTTACGTTTAAATCTCTCTGTCTCTGTCTCTGTCTCTGTCTCTGTCTCTGTCTCACACACACACACACACACACACACACACACACACACACACACACACACACACACACACACACACACACACACACACACACACACACACACACACACACACACACACACACACACACACACACACACACAGCCCGAGCCTACTTCTCACACTCCACTACAGTATGGTCTGTCTGTGAATCCCACACGACTATAAGTGCGCGTAACCGACATCGTTTTAAATACACAGGGGGCGCGCTCGCATACACACTGACACGCTGCTCAGCCAGTTTTCAGTGGAAGCGCTGTTGGACAAGAGATGAGATATAGCCTACGAGCGCCTATAACACAGGACACCAACACATCGAACGTGGACGAGGACTATACTCAATATTTACCCACTTTGGATCAAGATAAATTATTTACAAAAAACATGTTGAATTGACTGGAGAAAAACTCGTTTGGTAATATTATCGCTCCAGGAAGGCGAGAGGGAGGAGAGTGTGCTTGCGCCTCTGTCTATCTGTGTGTGTGTGTGTGAGTGAAAGGAGCACGAGGGAGCGGGAGGGGAGGGGAGGGAGGTGGGATCGGGGAAGATATATTCTTTCAGCGATGGAACTCACAATGGAAAACCTTGGCAACCTTCATGGCGTCTCGCACTCACAGGCGGGGGACCTGATGAGCTCCTCACACGCTCGACAGTCCTCCGCCTCTTCACACCGGAACGTAGTTACTCACGCGCACGGCCGGTCGGCGATGGTGTCCAGCATGGCCTCGATCCTGGATGGTACCGGGGACTACCGGACAGACCCCTCGGCGCTCTCCGGCCACCTCCACCCGGCCATGAGCATGTGCGAGTCCGGGATGAGCCTAAGCAACACCTACACCACTCTGACACCACTCCAGCACCTACCTCCCATTTCCACCGTCTCAGACAAGTTCCAACATCCTCACTCCCACCACCACGCAGCCGCTCAACAGCGACTCTCCACGGGGAACGTCAGCGGGAGCTTCACGTTGATGAGGGATGACCACCGGGGGCTGGCGTCTATGGGCAACCTATACTGCCACTACCCCAAAGATATGTCCGGCATGGGCCATGGATCCCTCTCCCCGCTGTCCAACGGCCTCGGCTCTTTGCACAACTCCCAGCAGACTCTCTCAGCCTATGGTCCAAGTGCTCACCTCTCCAACGATGCCAAGATGCTCTCCCCCGTGACAGGCTTCGAGTCCCACGCCGCGATGCTTTCTCGGAGCGAGGAGCACCTTGCCAGGAGTTTAGGTGGCCATGGGCACGGCATGATCTCCAACCTCAACGGGATGCACCATCCGCACAGCCACCTCCACTCCCAGGCCAATGGGGCAGCGATGCTGGCCGAGCGCGAGAGGCACGGCGCTGGGGCCGGCCAGGCTGGAGGGTCGGGCGGGCAGGCGGAGGAGATCAACACTAAGGAGGTGGCTCAGCGGATAACGGCGGAGCTGAAGCGCTACTCCATCCCCCAGGCGATTTTCGCACAGAGGATCCTATGTCGTTCCCAAGGAACACTCTCGGATCTTCTGCGGAACCCCAAGCCATGGAGTAAACTCAAGTCTGGCAGGGAGACTTTCAGGAGGATGTGGAAGTGGCTCCAGGAGCCAGAGTTTCAGCGGATGTCTGCGCTTCGGTTGGCGGGTAAGATGCGTCTGGTCTCACGGCCTATACGTGTGGGCTCCGTATTGAACAGTCAATCTTAACCAATTGACGTTTTGCGCTTATTAAAAGCACATGTTGTCACTTTTTTCCAAACTCTCTCTATATAAATAGCTAGCTGTACAGGCTTATGTAATACATTTGATACGCTATACAAAACACTTGTTTCATGCTAAAGACTTAAATAATCACAGTACAACGAACTTTATCACACAAAACCTCAACTTCCAAACGAGTCAGCACAATGGACAGGGGTCAGTGTAAACGGTTGCGAGCCAAGCGACTCAAGAGACCAAGTAGCCTAAATGGGTTGTCAGGAGAACTTCAGAGCGAATCTTTCTCTCTTTTTAAATCACAGTTTTAGAGAGATATATGTGGTACAGTGAAAGTGATTGCATGGTATCCATGTCACCATATGTTGGTGTGACACCTTGTAAGAGAAACTAGCTGCATGCACTCTCTTACACCTCAGCCTAATGTTAACAGGGTTTTTGTACCCATATAGCCAAATTGAATCACTGAGAGGACCTGGACATCATAAGGCTAATATGAGGCTCTGGGTGTATTATGTCCGTACGCTCCTCGAAATAGGGGGGATGCGTGCTCTCTAACGCGCCAGGCCGGGGTTGTGTGTGCCTAAAACATGTCGCCCTGTCCATCGTGGGTCTCTCTAGTGAATCCCATATGTTCCAAACATGTCACTCACACAGTCACTCTCTCTCATGGGTCCGGTGTGCCCCGCCAGCTTGAACATGGAGGTATATAAACTAGTCGCGCGATGAGGAGAGCGCGTCAGGGGCGCGTGACCTCTAGCTGCTGATCAATACTCGAGTTCCCTCTCTACACTTTAAAATGTGGCACCCGAATCAATATTCAAATCCGACTGAAAGACAGCCAACCACACGGCCGCGCCGGCTTTTCATTTAGGCCCTTAACGGTCTAAAATTAGACTACATATGGGTTGTCCGTCTACCACTGGCTTCCCTCAGTTTTTAGTTCATGCCATATTTAAAATGCTGTGGGGCCTATCCCTTGGGCATAGTAACACATATATTACTCAAGTAAAATACAAATTGCTAAGGAGATTTCTTGCTTCTGGCAATACTAGCAGGCCTACAGGCCCTCCAACCATCGAAATAAAGGCCACAAACGCTTCGATTTTCTCTATGCAGTTAATTGGTTTGATTCAATTGATTCAATATTATTGTCCAATCAATAATTTAAAAACAAGAGACATTCGAAAAGAGTGTAAGAGAAAAGTTACAATAATTGAATCAATAAATAATCCACATTTTCAGTTTTTACAAATGGTAATCCTATTTCTGAGAAGATGTATATTTTTAGTGTGAAACAGGAGGGGATGTTTTGAGGCAAAACGTTCATGTTCGATCCACACCAACGAATAAATGGGCCTAAAAACTGTTTCTTACACACAGGCTTCCCCTATCGTCCTCACCCTATATAATTGCAGAATATTCCAGACATCATATTTAAGAAATGACGTAGAATTTCCGTTTATAGCCTAAGCTTTCATATTTTCTAATGTCTTCTCCAATTTACCAACAGGCAGTTGACACAACTAAATCACGCAAAACATATAGGCTATGTGATCACCTTACATGCGTGGCTTTTCACTGTTCTGATCTGTCAAACGAAAAATCACTCTGATCAATGTGTAGGCGTGTGTACGTTCCCTTGTCAATAGTGGCCATAGGGATTGACTTTAGTGCCCCTCCCAGACCACAGATTTCAATTAATTCAGGTACATCTGAATGACTGGTGAGTTACTGACTCATGATAAGTGTGTGTGTAAGCCTTTGTGTGCGCGTGCGCGTGTGTGTCAGCAAGCATGTGTTGATTTGAAATGCTGATCTTACCAAATCACAACTGAGTTTCCTTTGTGTAGGTGTTCAAGAATAGCCTGGTCCCAATTATTTCCGCTATCCTACCATACATATTTGTAAAGGCATTGACAGAAAAAGGATTTCAAGCTCAAACAGACTGGATCAGCAGGCTATGTCCATAACTACAGAGGTTGGTAAGGTGTTGGAGCTTCTAGCAGGTTGTTGGAGATAGTGTCGACACCCCCACATTGTGTTTTTTGTAGTACATAATTCTCCCAGGTGTTACAGTCGATAACTGATTCCTCTGCGCCGTCACACTGTATACATGCTGTTGTGATCCCAAGCTGCAGGCCAGACAGTGTTAGAGCTGCTTGAACTTTTGTACGGCCATAGGCCGGA
>CM042383.1:26908906-26918906 GCA_023634145.1 Thymallus thymallus | reverse complement strand
TATACATTGTTCAGGCTTATCTGGCTCCCTCTGAATCGGAATTGATTTCCTCTCTCTCTCTCTCTCTCTCTCTCTCTCTCTCTCTCTCTCTCTCTCTCTCTCTCTCTCTCTCTCTCTCTCTCTCTCTCTCTCTCTCTCTCTCTCTCTCTCTCTCTCTCTCTCTCTCTCTCTCTCTCTCTCTCTCTCTCTCTCTCTCTCTCTCTCTCACTCCATCTCTGGCACTGCACCAGCAGCAGCCAGCAGAACCATCCTCCTCCTCCCCTGTCCTCCCCCTCGCCCCCCCCTCTGCATCACAAGCTCTCCCATCAATGGTCTTCCCTGTTACTACAGAACAAACACCACATGTTTAGTAACACCATGCATGCACTGGATCACAGAGCATACCACACTACATCAATGCAGTATACTCCATGCAGTAGGCTAAAACAATGAATGTAGCCTATTCTGTACATAGTTATCTCGGCAAGTGAGGCACTGTCCGTGGTTTTGATGAGTATTCGGTATACTTATGAGGTGCTGTCCGTGGTTATGAAGAGTGTTCTGTGTGCCTATGAGGCGCTGTCCGTAGTACGTCAGTGTTCAGAGAGCCTATGCGATGATGTTTGTGGTTCTGAACAGTTCGGTCGACTGGGGCCTCATTCTGGCATACGTGGAGATTCTAGGATTTGCGTTTGGTGCGCAACAAATTATTGGGATTAATCAAACTGTCCCACGTTACATACATCAGATCTATACTATACACTGAGTATACCAAACATTAGGAACACTTTCCTAAGATTGAGTTGCACCTTTTTCAAACTAAAAATGCGTTATGCCTTTAGCAAGTGCCAAACACTGGCGGCGCATACGACACACTTATCAGGAAAATATGAATTGTTGTTCAATATTTTGTTTATCCTGCCATGGTATATATAGGCTCTGAGTTTACCTATTGCGCACCTATTGCACAGCAATACTGTAGCCTACGAATACCAAATATTTTAAATAGTCTACCAGTCTATTTACTTTCGAGCATGTTCGGCTATTAAATGAGCTATGGATAAATGGTAGCCGAATATTGTGTAACATAAATAAACCAGTCATGTCAGAAAAGGATGGAAAATGTAGGCCTAAATGTAAAATTAACACATTAGACTACATACTGCTATGTGAACTCCCCACCAACGACAAATGCACCTGTTTTATCATTAGGCCTACGTTTTGATGTTTTTATTAGCCTACCAATTATTATAATTCCCGTGCATCAATCAACTCCATTTCCCTCAAAATAACAATATTTGCTTGCAATACAATTGATCGACCACTAGACGTTGTGCATGCATACACATGGCCTGAGATTTGCGTGGAGAAACGCACACTCTTGCGTCAAGTTCACATTTTATAAATACCAACATTTATGGGAAAACTGGACCACGCAAGGTTTAGAGTTTTTCTTGTGCGCTCGCACCTTTGATAAACGAGGCCCCTGGTGAAGCGTTTTAGTTTTGGGAAGAAGTTCTGTCGGCTGGTGAGCCGTTGTTCGTGGTTCTGAACAGAGTTGGCACGAATGACAACAGCATTCGTATTTGCATTCTCACTTCAATATAACGTTTGGTGGCAACGTTGTACCCCTTAAAACAATGGCAGTCAATATTCCTCAAATTCCCCATTTCAGTTTTGTAAACCCTGCAGGCAATCACTAGGCTACTTGAAACCTGTGTGTGTGTGTGTATATGTGTGTGTCTGTGTGTTAATATCTTTAGTAGGATTGAGACCTATTCTCAGATTTAGAATGTACAATCATAACACTTAATTTACACAACCTCAATTCAATGCAATGCAAGACGAAAACAAAATAGAACTGCAAAAGCAAAATTCCTTTCGTATAATATAACGGTGTTATTTGAAATAATAATACTAAAAGAAATGGAGCAACTAATGACGTAAATACTTCAATCGTGCATGATATGAACAATCCATAATATTTCTAAATGTATTTTTAAAGACGAATCCGCATACTCCGCATAAGCTACTTTTCCTTCATTTCATGAACAATTGTATGAATAAATATTCATCACCCATTTCTCTGTTTCCCTAGTTTTATTTATTTATGAAATGTATACTTTTTTTGCTCCAAATTATTATTATTTAAACGTTTTCCATATTAAGGAGGAAAAACTAAATAATGTTCGGGGCTCTAAAGCCACTTATTTGAAAAGCCCGTGACATATAGGCTATATATTTAGGCATTTACATTTTCAAACCCATAGCTTATAAACACCATACGAATATACTGCTTTGAACAAATCTCGTGTGCACAATAGGATAGCTTTTAAATTACATATCAAACTAATAAATAGCACACCAAACTATTCAGAAACCGTATTGTCATAGAATTGTCTCATTTTAAGCAGCGAATACTATGCCTATACCAAATGCCTACAGGAAGTAGGCTATCAAAATGTTGATTATATTTAGATTCACAGTATTGTGAATTATTTTTCCAAACATGCATTATTACAGTTTGGAAAAAAACAGCTGCAATGAATAGCTAACGTAGGCTAATAATGTGGACGCATGTTGGTGTAGCAATGACAAGATAATGCTTGGCTTATAGGCTTCATTAGGAAGCACAGGATTTAATCAAAATGAACGAAATTATTCATCTAAATCAAACAATGTTCTATTAATTACAGCAGCTTCTAATCTAAAATGTTATGATGGCTGTACGGTTGCTGTGGCATGTCTTTGTGGGAATCCAACGGTTGATTTTACTGCAATAATGGGCTCTAATCAAGACAACCAATGATCGTAGATCCCAGAGGTGTGACCGACAGTGATTGATTGACATAAACTGTTTCTCGCCTGCAGTAGTCCGGCCGGTAAGGGAGAGGGCTCGTCTCACCGCACGCAAAACGCGATCACGTCATTCTGCCCCAGCTTCGGTCCCAGGCACGCCCAGGCTCAGGGGCACACCACTATAGCAGCACGGTGCGGTCAGTTATGATACACACACACACACACACACACACACACACACACACACACACACACACACACACACACACACACACACACACACACACACACACACACACACACACACACACACACACACACACACACACACACACACACACACTTACTGTAAAGGGCGACTGAACTTCCTGATTTGGCCTTGTTTTAGATTTGGTTCATTATGAAATGCTAGTGCCCATGACTGAATTCAAACCTAAGTTCGTTTCAGGGTGTGGTTTGGTGTGGGTGTCTTGTGTGTGTGTTCGCAGGTGGGAAGATATAGCCAAATTATTTCTCCAATTAGCTTCAGCCGGCTGGTGTGCGACAGTGACAAAAATATAGTACCAATCAAAAGTTTGGACACACCTACTTCATGTCTTAAAGTAATGATGGACTGTTGTTCCTCTTTGCTTATTTGGACTTGGTCTTTTACCAAATAGAGCTATCTTCTGTATACCAACCCTACCTTGTCACACAACACAACTGATTGGCTCAAACACATTAAGAAGGAACGAAATTCCACAAATTAACTTTTAACAAGGCACACCTGTTAATTGAAATGCATTCCAGGTGATTACCTCATGAAGCTGGTTGAGAGAATGCCAAGAGTTTGCAAAGCTGTCATCAAGGCAAAGGGTGGCTACTTTGAAGAATCTAAAATCTCAAATATATTTTGATTTGTTTGTTGTTGTTGTTTAACACTTTTTTGGTGACTACATGATTCCATATGTGTTATTACATAGCTTTGATGTCTTCACTATTATTCTACAATGTAGAAAATAGTAAGAATCAAGAAAAACCCTTGAATGAGTAGGTGTGTCCAAACTTTTGACTGGTACTGTATATAAATATATATTCTTTATTGTATTTATTAAAACAACAACAATACAATACAAAGACACTACAAATGGCCGCTCCCATGAGTGAGTGTTCTGGTCAGTGGGTGCGCTTGCTCCCACCCGCCCAGAGAAGCCTGCAGGACGAAGCCCCTGACCCCGGCCCAAAGGGAGTTTCCAAGGGTGGGAAGGACCATGCCCGACTCCCGGGTGGGCATGGAAGCGAGCGCACCCATAACCACCAGGACCAGCACACACACCAGTCACAGCGTGAAAACAAAACACAAAACATACAAAACTAAACACAAAACATACAATCACATCCCCAACCTCACCCCTGATTGGAGGACCTCAGATCTTTATACTGTGCATGTGTGTATGTATTTATTTCAACACTAATTCATTCCAACCTTCAGACAGCCACAGATCACCCCATCTTTCCCAGTAAATCATCATTCTACCATTTCCTCTTGCAATACATCCCTCCATTCTCACTAGGGACTTGAACCTCCCAATTTGCAACATTTCTGCCGAAATTGCCCCAGAAATAAAAATGTTACTGACTGTGGTCCTTCAAATCCCCCAACAATACAGTTTTGCAGATTCAACCGCACCCTGATATTATGACATAACAACACTTCCTGGACCTGACTCCAAAAGAGATGCTCTATTGTTGAGTCTGCACCGGTCTGACTGTTGATTCCCCATATACTAAGCATTCTTGTTGTAGTGAGACTTTTATAAAATGGCTTGAATTGAAAAGAACAGTGACAAAGTTGATTTGACTTTTGGACAGCCTATCTCCGGGGCTAATTAGGGTCCTTCAACAAATGACACAATGTACAGTGCCTTCAGAAAATATTCACACCCCTTGACTTTTCCACATTTTATTGTGTTATAAGTTAAGGAGTAAAAATGTGGATAACACCGTCATATAATAAGTTGCATGGACTTACTCTGTGTGCAAAAATAGTGCTTAATATAATTTTTTTATGACTACATAATCACTGTACCCCACACATACATCCTGTTTACAACAAGGCACTACAGTAATACTGCAAACAAATTGTCAAAGCAATTAACTTCTATTCCTGAATACAAAGTTTTATGTTTGGGGCAAATCCAATACAAATCCAGTACCACTCTTCATATTTTCAAGCATGGTGGTGGCTGCATCATGTTATGGGTATGCTTGTAATCATTATGAACTGAATGGAATGGAGCTAAGCACAGGCAAAATCCTAGAGGAAAACCTGGTTCAGTCTGCTTTCCACCAGACACCAGACACTGGGAGATGAATTCACCTTTCAGCAGGACAATAACCTAAATATACACTGGAGTTGCCTACCAAGAAGACAATGGATGTTCCTGAGTGGCCTACTTACAGTTTTGACTTTAATCTGCTTGAAAATCTTTGGCAAGACCTGAAAATGTTTGAATAGCAATGCTCAACATCCATTTTGACAGAGCTTGAAGAATTTTGAAAAGATTATGGGGCAAACGTTGCATAATCCAGGTGTGGAAAGCTCTTAGAGTCCAGAAAGCCTCTCAGCTGTAATCGTTGCCAAAGGTGCATCTACAAAGTATTGACTCAGGGGTGTGAATACTTATGTAAATGAGCTATTTCTGTATTATATTTTAAATAGATTTGGAAAAATGTCATTATGGGGTATTGTGTGTAGATGGGTGAGGAAAAATATATATTTAATCAATTTTGAATTCAGGCTGTAACACAAAAAATGTGGAATAAGTCAAGGTGTATGAATAGTTTCTCAAGGCACTGTAAATGTAATATTTTCATGTTGCACACCTGTTAATTTTCTTATTAAATGCTTTCAATATTTGTATATGAATTTATAAAAATGTCTAGTTGTTTTGAGGTTTTTAAGTCACTGAAATTTGGAGGTATTTGAATTTTAACATATTGCCCCATTGTGTAACTTACCGATGGTCCCTAACTAGCTCTTTTGGGATACCCAAAGTCAAACCAAATTTACCACAGGCATTATGATCGGGTCGCGTGCAGCTGCACTCTGAATTAATTATTACTTGTGTGCTGCCAGCTGCAGGCATGTGGGCACGATTGAAGTAGGCTAAATTGCTAACATTAGCTAGCTGGCTAGCTTGTTGGCTAAGATAGCAGCTGGCTGACTCATTCAGTACTAATGTAACGTTAGCAGACTGGTAGGGCTAACGTTAGCAGGCTAGTAGGGCTAAGGTTAGCAGGCTAGTTGGTTCGCAACCTTGCAAGTTGATTTGTAACAATAATACATTCATAAAGTATTTTCTTGTAAATTGGCTGAAAATTCAGTTGAAACCAGTAGTCATGACTGCAAACGATTTGACAACACAGCTTAAGTTATTTCTGCTGGAGTTTACAGTATAGGGAATAGGCTGGCTTGCCGGGTCCTCCATATTACATCACACCCCAGAAAAACATTTTCGGACATGACCTCTGCACTCAATAAATAGAAAAGTAAGGTATAACTTTGCATTTGGACTTTTGATGCGTATGCCAATGCAAATCCATATGTTACATGTGGTTATGTTGATGTTACCTACCCTTTAAGTGTGTGACATCATGTGTAAAAGTGAGATCGGATGATTATGATGAGTGAAGGGAGGTCAGACTTTCTTTCTTTTGCTATTTAACCTTTCACAAAGGAATTATATTGCATTGGAAGGGAAGAGCAGGTCTTCAGTGTCATTTATTTGAATGCTCTGGTAACTGCCCAAACGAACCAGGAGTTTAGTTTTGGGGCTGGTTAAACATATTCTGATAACCCAGTGGCAGTCATAGCAAAACTAAAATCAGAGGAAGCACCTTTGACCGGAATTGAAAGTTACAGATTGTGTTTTGAATGGTGCTTGAATAAATTGGTTTGATTAGAATTAGGCCTAACCCGAGAGATGTAAGCATCTGTGGATAGTATAGTCTGCATCTGTAAGGCCAATATAATAATATGTCATCCTCCCAGTCCTTCCTGCGTTTTAGTAACATTAACATAATATATTAATTTACAGTACCAGGCAAACGTTTGGACACACCTACTCATTCAAGGGTTTTTCTTTATTTTTTATATTTTCTACATTGTAGAATAATAGTGAAGACATCAACACTATGAAATAACACACATGAAATCATGTAGTAACCGAAAGAGTGTTAAACACATCAAAATATATTTTACATTTTACATTCTTCAAAGTAGTCACCCTTTGCCTTGATGACAGATTTATGACGTAGATGACAGCCTTGATGACGTAGAAAATAGTAAAAATAAATGAAAGCCCCAAACTTTTTTTATGTGTCTAAACTTTTGACTGGTACTGTATAATATGAACATAATATGTTATTCAAACATATGATATTACATTGACTATTATAAGTATGTGTTAACTTATTCTACAGAAGATTTCCAATGTAGGCCTACACTGTACCTTGGGGTCTGCCTCCCAGGGGTTTGTGATGCTATTGGTTGAGCTAATGGGAGAGAAACGAAGGGGAGAATAGTGTTGGCATTGTAAAATGGCCGGTAGCAGCAGTTGTTTGAAAACATGCAATGCGTATTGAATTATCAGTATATTAGCACTGGTATTCAGTCATTACATTAGTTAGTATTGAGTTGGGTTCGAACGTCACTTATAAAGCCCGGGGAGAGCTTGGCATGGCTGAGCCTGAACGAATTGAATAAACGTTCCATGAAAATGGTTTTGAAGTGTGAATCAATCAATATGGGGACTATCAATCTGAGGACAAATTAAAACAATTGAGAACAACAAGGGGAGCTAACAGCCGAAGCAGACTGGAGTGGATGGACTGCTGCTGCTTTGCTTTTGGAGTTAAACTATGAAGTGGGAAGTGTGACGTGTGTGTGTGTGTCTGTCCGTAGTTGTTAATAACAAACTGAAGACTTGGAGAGACACAATTAGTTGAGTAATTACTAACCTATAGGTCTATGGAGAACAAACACATGTGAGAGAAAGTATTCAGACCCCTTAACTTTTTCCTAATTTTGTTGCGCATATAGCCTTAGTCTAAAATATTTTTTTCTCACATCAATCTATCTCTCATCAATCTCTCATCAATCTACACAAAATAATGACAAAGTGAAAACAGCTTTTTAGACATTTTTACAAATTGATAAAAAAACTAAAACAGAAATATCTTCTTTACATAAGTATTCAGACCCTTTGCTATGAGACTCGAAATTGAGCTCCAGTGCATCCTGTTTCCATTGATCATCCTTGAGATGATTCTACAACTTGATTGGAATCCACCTGTGATAAATTCAATTGATTGGACATGATTTGAAAAGGCACACACCTTTCTATATAAGGTCCCACAGTTGGCAGTGCATGTCAGAGCAAAAAACAAGCCATGAGCTCAAAGGAATCCGTAGAGCTCCAAGACAGGATTGTGTCGAGCAACAGATCTGGGGAAGGGTACCAGAAAATCTCTGCAGCATTGAAGGTCCCTAACAACACAGTGGCCTCCGTCATTCTTAAATGGAAGAAGTTTGGAACCACCATGACTCTTCCTAGAGCTGGCCGCCCGGTCAAACTGAGCAATCAATGGAGAAGGTCCTTGGTCATGGAGGTGACCAAAAACCTGATGGTCACTCTGACAGAGCTCCAAAGTTCTTCTGTGGAGATGGGAGAACCTTCCAGAAGGACAACCATCTAAGCAGCACTCCACCAATTAGGCCTTTATGGTAGAGTGGTAAGACAGAAGCCACTCCTCAGTAAAATGAACATGACAGGCACTTGGAGTTTGCCACAAGGCACCTAAAGGACTCCCAGTATTAACCAGGTTGGGCAAGATCCAAGGCAATTGACTTCAGTCCAGATACCCAGGATGTCGGGAGATGACTTTAAACTCTGCCACTAGGGACAATGGTGAGCGCTATTACCATCAAGGAGTCCACAAGCTCCTGGCCCGAGGGTCGGCTGTTCAATTCCAGTGCAAACCACTCGTTTATAATAGTTTTTTTATAAAAGTATTAACCTATCCCAAACCTTAACCCTTCGGAATGAATGCCTAACTTAACCAGTTGTTTCTGTTGTTTCTTTACCTGAATACCTCAATGGTTATGTTAAAAGGAAAAGCTATATAGATTGCTCTGATTTGTGATTATGCCACTGTTTCAACACACACACACACACATTGATCACCTCCACACAGTCACACTTGGTTACTGCTGTTGTCTAAACTTGCGGTTCAGTCATCCATCATTTTCATACAACACCTGAACACACACACACACCCACACACACACACACACACACACACACACACACACACACACACACACGTGTTGTGAGAGGAGGAAAGGTATTCCTTTGTGTTTTTCCATAGCTTTGGTACTATTTACACAAAACTCCAAACTTGAAACACTTGTAATACAGACAGTCTTACATTCAAAACAGTTCATTGTGCATTCATTTTGTTTGTATACATCTTTCACTACACAACCATTAGCTAGGTTTCCATCCAATTGGCGACAGATTTTTCATTCGAATATTCTAAAATCCGCATAAAAACAATATGTGCATTTTCCCACCAGAAATGTTTCCATCAAATTGACTTGTTGTGGATACAAGGCTGTGCGTGATGACCCTTGATATTTATGACCAGAATAAGACCCTTGATATTTATGACCAGAATATGACCCTTGATATTTATTGGAAAAGAGCATCAAGCTCATCACCTTTCACTTTTACCACCCTGTGAAGTTCATCATAACTTATTTCATCTGTAGCTTGATAAACTGCTTGCTTTCCCTACGAGTTGTAGTGTGAGGACCACAGTAATTGCGTGACTGACTCCAAATGTATTTCGATATAATGGTTATTATACCAATAGCCTATTTGGCCATAAAAGCGTTTCCACCAACATTTCTCGCATAATGAATTTTACCGACATAAAAAGATGTCTCTTGCTTATTTTGTTTTGTCGACATTTGGAAAGTTTCGCGACAAATGTTCTGTTTCCATCAGGCCTGTGATTAAATCTGTTATGGTGATTAAATTATTATATAACTTTACTGTGAAATGTAATGAGTACATTGGTTTAATCACCATAACACAACATAATGATATCAATCAGTTAATCCAATAGCAAAAAAATGTAAGATAATTGTTTCAAAATTGCCCTTTGAATGTAGAAT